>VWYH01003685.1:657419-668941 GCA_013399365.1 Pampusana beccarii | reverse complement strand
AAAAAAAAAAAAAAAAAGTAGAAAAAGTAGTAAAGAAAAGCAAAATGAAGAAAGCAAAATAGGCCTCAGAAACCAAGCGAAGTCTTTCTGGCTTCTATTCTCTTTTTCCCTCTCCCTTTCTCTCCCTCTACTTTCTCGCTCCACCACTTGACTGTATCATACTGTGTTGCTGGTTGCTGAGGTGCTGCTTCACCTTCTGCAATGTTGCTTGATCTTTGATTTCCTGTGAAGCACAATGAATCTTACATTAGAGTGTGCAGAGTCAGGTGGTGCACCATCTGTTCCCAGGCTCCAAAAACACTGAGTAACAGAGAGCAACAGAAAGGAACAGCTACACCAGTTTCATCAGAATATTCATATTCACACAGTAACAAACAAGCAGATGACTCTGTTTTCAAGCGGAGAAAAGCATTTTAGTTTTCTAACAGTTACCTATTAAATCTAACATGTTGAGGTGGCTTTTTATTAAAATACATTTACTATTCATTATTCATGGCATAGTAATAAAATATGGTAACCAATTCATACTACTTAGGTGATCTGATGTTATGGAGACCATGTGACATGGACTGCAAAGAAGTGTTAATTTAAATGTATTTGATAGCATCTGTGCATGCAGCAACTAAAAGATAGCTAAACCAGTTGCAAGACTGTGATACTAACATAGTGAAGCACAGGTAATGCAGAAGGGTGGCGAATCCCTAGCTACCAAACTATGATAACACTTTTTTTTTCTTTGTTTTGATATGCACTAACACTTTGCTAAGATAGCATTATGCGTACCTGACTTGCTGTAAGACATCTCTATACTACCTTACTGAACACTGATTATGAATCACAGGCTACAACTGTTTTAACTATATGTTTTCTTAACTGTAGATTAATCAGACAAAAAAGAAACTCGTTGAGTGCCTTAGAATATGCTTATTGACTGAGAATAATTCAGCTATAGAGTCAAAGTTGCTAAGACATATGCTTCTAATTCTTTAATGTTCCTCTCCATATTAATGCTAGAACAGCTTAAGTCAGATTTACAGGAGCCCAAAATTGCTTTAACTACTCTGCTAAACATTGTGCTTATTATAGAAGAAACTACAAGAAAGATTTATCACATTTTTAGAAACCATTTAAAAAGCTCCATTGATCTTCCTGCACTTTAACTCTCCAACACGCTTGTTTTGAAGCACTATATTACAAGAGGAATATGAACATTCTAAAAGAAGTGCTTCTGCCAAAAACCGATGAAATCGAGGAAAGAAAGAAGCAGTCTTGTTTGACACTGGTATATCAGTACCCTCTCTAATGCCCTTCATCTCTCAGTATACAGCACTGAAAATAAAGTGTATCTCATGGCGAGATTCACCTGTTTCCAATTGTGCTCATGATTTGATGAATGATTTTGAGAAAGTTACTATGTGCTATACTTTATCCAGATATGAGTTAAGGCAATGATAATTCTGGATATACAGGATTTTTGACTCAGAACTATTCACATATTTTACAAGTATGCATTTATTTTGCTTTACAACTTCCTTGAAAGATTACATATGTCTAGCTGTCATCCACATATAGAGTTGTATATTCATATAATACAAAAGTATACTAATATTTGTATTATTTTACATATGTGCATATGCATGCATGTACCATATGAATTATATCTAATATGTATAAATGAGCTATATAGACAGAAAATATACAGAAACCCTTTGTCATGCAGCAAGGTAACGTAAAGCATTTGAAGTTCTCTGCATCAAAGATATTGTACTAGCACAAAGAAAAAAAATCCTGTCAAAAAAAACGCTGAGCCCCTCACTGTTGCTAACAGGACAATGGGGAAAAAAGTCAGATGACTTAAAAAGCTGACACAAACATAGTGTGTGCATTTGGCAAATGTTGGAAGTAAAATTGATTTTGCATTGTCTGAGCTTGGAATGACTGCTGTTCAGATCAAGCTGTTAGCATATAGAGGAGCTAAGACTTTTGGTAGATAGGAATAAACACAGAATATGAAAGTAAAATGCAGTTGAAAAAGATACAGTTAAATTCGACGTGACTTCTGATTTTCAGCCTGGGCAGTGCTCAATGCCCAGCTGGCTCAGCCATATGTTTTGTGTCTAATCGGGGTGACCAATTAAAAGATTTCTTATTGCTTAAAGTGCAGGTATGCCCTAGATCAATGAGGCTTAGAAGTCCTGCAATCAGATATCTTAATCTTTTAACCTTTGATAATTGACCTGTAGAAGGTGCTTCCTTCTCACTCTTCTCCTTGAAGCCCTCGGGAACATGTGTCAGTTTACTCTTCGCCTGTTAATTGTTTATTTAAATGTAAGAGAGTCTGACCCTATATACACTCATTTAAACAGCAATACTTCAATCGAACTTGTTGGGTTTGACTGCACTGTTTCTGCTTGGGGATCAGTCCTCTCTGAACCAATGTAAATACATGGCTGTCGTGTATGCTGAAGAGCAAACAGCTGGACAGAGAGAAGCTGCTAGTAAAAGAGTAGGTACAATGTTTTTCACATAGAAAAAATCACAACGTAGAGAAAAGTGAGCTACCTCCAAATGAGGAATTAGGAGCAGTCCTGCTACAATAGCTTCAAGTTGCATCCTGCCTAATTTCGTTTGCTCTGCAAAGTAAATGAGGGATGTCTATCTAATCTGGCTCTCCTACAAGGACATCAAGACTGCAAATGATTTATTTCTTCAGCACATTATTTACTTCAGCACATGCAAATGATTTACTTCAGAAAGCACAGCATAAAAACAGTCTAAAAACAGGCTACTGAGACAGAGTCTGGGCTATGAATTTGTCCACATTTCCATTGGAGGTGTGTGGCAGAGCTAGAAATTAGGGTGTAAATAGTGCTCTATCAAGGTGACTGGAGCATTATTCCTGTCCTTTGTACGTAATGCCAGCTTTAGGCTGGCTAAGGATCCTTGTTGTGGGTCAGGAAATAGACACTCCTTCCCTCTAAATCACACATTTTGGCACATAGCTTCACCAAGCAGTATTCATCCCATTCAACTGGGGCCAAGTTTTGAACTGATCCTGCTCATAACCTTTTTCAAATATAAGAAGGATTTTCTGAAGAACATCATGATGACAAGGGCTGTTCTCCAACAGCTAGTCTCGCAAACAATCAATTTAAGGTTAGACTGAATTGCTTTCTACTTCTTTATCTTAAAGTGGGAGTGGAAGGGCTGTGTGAAGCTGAACAGGAGCCTGTAAGTGCAAAAAGTAGTCCTGAGGGTGGAAAAGAGGTTATTCTTCAGTTCCTTCAAGGTGTTTTGGGATGTCAGCTTCTGTTCAGGAACTCCTGGTACCGTGTCATGTCAGCAATTGGTATGGACTGGTCTGATCTGGGGTGTGGATGTGTCTGGGGAGGGACTCCGTAAAGACTGGGCAGTTTCCAGGCTGTTGGCACTGGGGAGCAGAAAGTGAGTATATGCTTCAAGGAGAGTGTGGACAGAGTTGGGAGAGGCAGCTGGGATGGTGTGAGATTGGACTTGATGTGTATATCTGTTTTGATTTAAAACTTTAACCACATAATCTTTTTCTCTGCTGCTTTTAAAAATTTCATTATCTATTGCAATACTAGCCTAAATTAAAATTAATGCTGACCCATTGACTTGAATAGGTGATGGCTCTAAATTTCAGGGGCTGAATTTCCCCATGTTCACATTTCCTTCAATTACAATGACAGCGGTTTTAATTTAGACTAATATTATCTGCTACATGTTTATCTTTCTGCTGCCAACTATGATCTCCATGGAGAACCTGAGAGATTGTGACATAATTAGTAGAGATCATTTCCAAAATGTCAGAAGTGAGTAAAGTTGCAGGCAATCCTTTCTCAAATTTTCTTGCCAATTTTTTTTTTGCTAAAACGTGTTATGATTCCTATTTGTTTAATATTTATGAAAAAGGACTTACCAGTAGCTATACTCTGTGTTAATCACATTTTTACTATTATACCTGTTTATGACTTCATTAATTAATTAGCATTAATTAATAATGTTAAATAATGTTTATTATTTTGTGAATGGATTGATGTGTTAAAGGCAGTTTATTAAAGAAAGTGGCAGTGAAACATTTTGAGGCCCACATATCATTGAAATCAGTGTTGCCCATCTGTTCGTTGTATTTACAGTGAAAACTTACAATGACAGATGCAACCTGAAATTATCCTATAGCTGAAAAACTGCCACGTATTATAACAGATTACAGAGGGTTGCCTGATACAAGACGCTCACAGTCTCTATCACTATGTACCACTATAAATGCTAGTTGAGACTTCACCAGACTGGATATGTTCTGTTTGAAGCATCAGAATGATACTGAATCACATTTCAACATATATTTCCTTTTATTCAAACTACTGCAAGGATCAAACCTGCTCAATATGAGATTTCTGAATGCAGAAATTCATTCTAGTATCTATGCACTAATAACTAGATTAATACAAACACAGGCTGACAACTGGCTTCTCACTGACAAGAATATTAGAAAGAATTTTACTTCCTTCTTTTGACCAGATTAAGTCAAATGTTTGATATCACCCTCATATTTTGGAAGGTAAAATCACATCAACTGCTCGTTCTTCTACAAATTACCCCTTAAAAATTATAACCTCATTTTGTGCTCTACCACGTGTGCTTAAGGATGAAAATGCATCTAGATTCAACTCCAGTTGTGAATATATATCAGTCAAAGGTTTTATACACAGTTGACAAAACCCCTTATTTGTCAAGATATTTTTCCTTTATCGCAAGCTAATAACTAGTTTCACTTGCATCAGCTTCAGACAGTATGTGCAAAGCTGACACTGAGATTATGCCTTTTCTGACTGAAAACAGGCAGGTGAAAAAAAGCAAAAACAAAAAGCCAAAACCAAACAAACCCAACAAAACCCCCCTAAACAAAATGCAAACAAAAAACCAAAACACAAGAACAACAGTAGATTTGAGAAAAACCTTAATTTGATTGTGTTCATTTCATTGAAGAAAATTCTTGCTCCATTCATGTGGCAGTTGATCTTGACTCCTTTTTTTGACATACCATCTTTTGAGAAAACACAATATGTCTTGAAATTAATGTTGAAGTATAAAAACTAAAATATCGCATTACTGAGGATTGAAGTAGAGCAGTAATGTGCAACACATTGGCAATATCTAATAACTTTCTCAGCTATGTATATTCCTATGCCTTCACATGTGGTTGGTAGCTTACCGATCAGCAAGAAGGCTACCATATGAGGTAGCATGCTTTGTTGCTTAAAGTGCCTACAGACAAGTTGGACTATTTGAACCTAGTCTGTATTTACTGCTTGTCATATTTGAATAGTAAGTGGTTGTCTTTTTTTTTTTTTTTTTTTTAAATAAATATACACATGCCTTTTGGCACTTGTATGTATTTGTTACCAATGTTTGACAAATAACCCATTTTCACTGTGCTTGCCTGATTTAATTTAAGGGCTCAGGAATGCGAACTCAAACTTGCAGCCCTCTTAGTAATAAGAACAGTGTTGGATATGAAAGGATAGAGAAAAATAGTTTCTCACCATTTGTTAAAGAGTTATGAAAATATTTTAGATCTGAGTAAACCTGATAATTGTATAAATTGAAAAATTTCTTGAACATAAGTGTAATTGGGAGTTCAAAGAGAGGAATGTGGACTCTTCATTCCCACCAACAGCTGATCTAAATGTTATAGTAAGCCAGAGATGACAGATCCTTCGTATTTAAGATACACGGAATAGCAGAAGGAAAAGATTGGGCAAACTTCTAACTTGACAGCGGTTTTGTGAACTTGCCCACTGGTTTTCAAGAATACTGACTTTACTTGAGTTTCCTCATAAGAAGTGGAATGACCCAAGAGTCTTATATATTTGTGTGTACGTAAGTATTTTTTTCCAATATAAAGCAGACACAACGTAGGACTTCATAGTACCATTTCTCAGATTTTGTATGACCAGTAAAACAAGTTGCTTTGCATTTAAACTGTTTACTCAGCTCTTGACATCTCTATACACAACCATCACCACCAAAAGAAAACACCTTTCCTTGCAAACACTGGTAAATTAATACCTGTTGCATGCTATATCTTCTAGATCAGCAAGAAAGCACATTTTCATATGATAAACCACGTGCAGGTTACAACAGATGTTCAGCTGGAAGTGTCCTTAGAAATTTGCACCACAGGATACAAATCCACCAAGACTCACAGAAAGGGCAAGTCATATCGAAACTAACAGTATCTGAAAAAAACAGTGTATTATTGCAGGTCAATACTCCCTAAATTCATAAGCTTTTAAGATCTCCATGTGTCTTTGCAGACTATCTTTAATTGGAAAATTGTTTAATAAATCCTCACATTTTATCTCATCAAAGAGAGACATAGCATGTGTAAATATTCATTACCACTTCATGTTTAAAACCACTTTGATAAATTAACTTCATAACCTTTAGAGAACAGGAAGAGACAGGAAGCCTGGATATAACAGAGACAGTGCATTAAAAAAATGGAATAAGAAAAATGTAACTCAACACAGTCATTCGAAAACGTGCTTAGAAAGATTTTGATTGTGTCTATTAGTAGAAAGGAGATTCACATCAGCTTTCTTAGAGGAGAAGATGAATTACCTTATTGAGCTGCCAATCTCACTCCTCTGTTGCAGAAGCAGCTTCATCCAGTGGCTTGATACAACTTTAAAGTCACTGTGAATCTAACTTTGGTGGATACATAAAAACCACAAACAATAACTTTCAGTAGGAAAGTTCAGCTGTCCTAGACAAGTAGCAGATATCTCAGCATACTGCCCACTCCTCGTACTTGCATACCCAGCACTAGTCATCTAAGACTTTAATGACAGCATCTCTTAGTCCAAATTTGACAATGCAATCTGGTCTCAGTATAAAAGGGTGTTAAGATCATTTTCTTAACTAATTTCTTTAACCCTCCAAATGATCAAATTTCTAATTTATCTGCATTTTTTCCCACACTTGTTGTGAGGTTTGCACTGCTTGCCCTCACCCTTAAGATTCTCCAGAGCCTGTCCTCACCTCTCCATATCCTCCCTGTTCACAACTGAGTCTTCACTATTCACTTCTTGTATCTTCAGTCACCTTTGTGTTTTCTCTCCCTCTGCTCTTCATGCTGGGTAAAATCTCCCTCCAACCACATGCCCAGCTACTTTATCATCCTCCTTTCACTCCCTCCTCAGAAACCTCAAACAACTGGAAACAATTGTGATGTGAATGTGCTTTGACCCCTATCAGTCTAAGTGATCAATAGAAACTATTTTTTTTCCCTGTATTCCCCTATATGTCTGTACATAACTGTTGCCGCTTATCATACACTTCAGGTATGTCTCCATAATATTTACAAAGCCAACTGCAAAACAGAGAGAAAGTACCTGAAATAACTTTAAGTGGAATGGTTTGATCACGAGCAGTAGTCTCAGGTACAGTATAGACATGTCCTTAAATAGTAAGCTCGCTGAAGCAGAGCCTGCTTTTTTTGGCAGGAGTAGCATAGCTTCAGTTTGTAACTAGGTCTCAGTGCAAATAATTACTAATAATGCCAACAAAAAAAAATCCTGTTACCAGAGAAGCTGATTAGCAGCTGAAGCAAAGTAGAGGTCTTGTCTGCATGAAGTGTTGAGAAACAAGTGAATAAAATATCCCATGTCACTCTGTACCAGCCCTCTTCAAGGTTTACTTCTGCTAACGCTTAACAACATATGCACATCATGCAATTTCTTCTGGTTTAATTAGAGATCTGTGAGGAGTGAATTCTCTGGAGATAAAATCTTCTGCCTATCCTATCCACTAATTATCTCTTTTTCTTTGAACAGATATTTGATATTAGAAGCTACTGTTCTTGAGTAGGAAAAAAAGTTATCCTGACCTTTGATGTGACAATGCATAGTGAATGAATATAGAGAACCTAACGAAATGTAGTTAGATCAGTCTTTGGAGTGCTCAGATATACAGCACATAAATAAAAAGAGTTATAGGAGGAATCTTCAGAGATTGCTACCTTCAAAAAAAGAAAAGTACTAATATGAATTTAATTGCAAACCACTAGGTACTGTTATTCACAAACCAGTGAGATTTGCTTTCCTAGCAAGTTTGGTTCATTTAGTTTTTTTTGCTGGAAAAAAATGCTAATTGTTGTACAACAGGGTGGGACACTATTTTTCGTCTCTATTTAAACATTTTATGAGAAATCTTTCAGGTGCTGATACACCTTAAAAGAACCCTTACAAAAGTTTAGAAGGTCGAAGGGCAAAAATAATTTTGGCAAAAGGTGAAAAGAACAGTCAATATCAGAAAGAATATGGTACTGGCACAGTAACAATGATTAGCAGCAGTGAGGTGCTACTGTTCATGTATTACCTGTCAGTTTTGGAGATGTTAACATTTCCATGTGTTCCTCCACAGTGCTACTGGATCAGATTTGATTGTTGCTGTAAAAACTATATTTACGGGGATCCTTGCTGCAGTGTAACAGGTAGGACTACGTTGTTGTTGTATTATAAATACTCCTTCTGAGGAAGCTGAAAGAAGCCTGAAGTACAAATTTTGGCCAGTCAGCACTTTGCTGGTTACAGTCAGATTAAACTGCCCGCTCTTCAGTGTTGACTGGAAAAGCTGGTTTTGCTTTGCCCTCGGCCGCAGGCTGGTCAGCTGTGCGTGGTGTGTAGAAAGGGGGTGGCAGCCGGCACCCCTTGGCTCAGTGGCTGGAGCAGCTCCTGCAGCTGCTAATTTGATGCCCCCTCAGGCTGAGGAGAGCACGGTCTCTCATCACTCTCCTCGGGGAGAGCCTCTAACCACTAAGCTATTACATGTGGTTCCTCCTTTGGATTTATTTTTGAAATAAAACAATGAAGTCTGCTCAAGGAGCAATTGCTAAAGCTTCTCTCAGGAGAGGATTTGTGGCTGAGGGTCCCAAGTGGAACTAGAGTGTCTATCTGATCATAGCCCAGACCCGGGAACTGAAATTCCAGAGGAGAGAAGGGATTGCAGACATGACTTGCGTATCCTATTAGCTAGACATAGGAGATACCCAGCTCCTTAGGAAGCTTTCCTTCACTTGATTTTTTTTTGGATCATCTTTTGGAGGTGCCTAATTTTTCACCTCTGTCTCTGAGAGGTAAGGCATCTCACTCAGGTCTTGAGATGCCAGATGAGGGATTAGCGGCTTCTGGTTGTAGCAATAGCATGAGTAGTATAACAGATTCCTGCCCTGTGTCATGCTCTCTACCTTCACTTTGATTTATTGTTTATCTCAGATCTGATAAAACATGGCTCTTCTCAAAGGGCTCTGGAATAGGACATTAGGATACAAGGAACTTTTAGATTTATTGTTAGACAGTGTCAGGTTGTTCCTACTCTGACAACTAAACTCTTTATGTGGCAGTCACCATCTTCATAAATTCCTGACCTCTCCTTAATACACAGCACTTATGTAAACCAGTCAGAGGACCAAAACTGCAATTTCTTATGTAAGAAATCTCCAGCCAGAGGTCTTGCACCAGTTTTAGGCTCCTGTGAATACCTGGACTTAGAAGGAGTTACTTCTAATACATACTGGTCGCATGAGATCTAAATCAGGCCTATAGTACAGTGGACAGTTCAGTTTGTTCTTTGTATTCAGTTCTTCTTCGTATTCTAGTCTTTATTACAAAGTTAGTGTGTTTATGAGGTAGGTATAAAAATCACTGTAAAACTACTGGAGAAGAAGTATTTTCCTTTAGACAAAGTGTATATATAAAATAAAACAGACCTGGTTACTTGAATAAATCCCATGGTACTTTCACAGAAGTAGATGTATTAACTGCAAAATCCCAGTGGATTTTCATTCCTCACTCTTTCCATATAAATGACCTTGCACTTGGAAGTTAGAATTACTCTCACCTGCATCTGGAGCCAGACTGGTCTCCTAGAAGCCTCCACCAGCCAGACTCGATTTTCAGGGATGCTAGTCTGCATACAGAAATCATAGGTCTCAATGAACAGGGACAGTTAATGACGTTTGTACAGACAAGGCCACTTTGTCTGATAAAACGTAGATATCTAAATTCAAAGGAGGGAGTCAGAGAGTCAGCTTTCCATCACTGCCTAACTCTGATGGTCAGAATGAAAACAGATAAGTGGGACAGCAAATCTTTAGCTCATTGATTATGTACACCAGCACGGTGCGTGCAAGATCTGTATTTTGATCTGTGTTCACTGGACTGCTTATACCTTGTTACATTCAATGAGCTGGTTGAATAACAAACAGACAAATGAGACCAGACTGTGAGAGTAGGCCCTGGTATTCTGCTCAGATAGGCACCATCAGAGACCACCAAGGACCACCGCTGTCCTCTAGAGCAGGGCTGCTTCTCCAGCCCTGCAAGTACTGAAGGGCTGCCTGATCCCAGCAGGGCAGCACCTGCTGTGGATGGTCCTGACACCTTTGGGACTCTTCTGTTCTGCATGGAGTCTTCCTTCTGGAGGTGAAGATGTACACCTGAACTCCTCACAGACTGCTGAGGGAACTGAAACACAATTTAATTGAGTTATAGGCAGGACTGTTGTGAAAAACATACGCTGTGCCATTTGGAGGACAGATTTCTCAGTAATTCTATATTAACCAGAAGGGCAGTCCTGAGGGCTACTGTGACTTGGCAGGGCCTGGCCTCTTGATCTTGAAAGGTTCGGAAAGAAAACTTAGAAAGTTTGAGCTGTATCCTTGTACCCAGCTCTTGGTTTGCTACTGGAGGAGCATAGTCCCCTGCCTTGTAAACCACCTGTCTGTCTTCAGAAATGGTACAGGGAGCTGGGCATCCACACAGGTGCTCCAGTTTACTCTTGTGGGGTGAGTGGTCATCTTCTTAGCCAGTGGGATGCCTACATTTTATTTATTATTGTGGGCTTGAGTATCACTTGGTGTAAAACCTGAGGCTACCTCTACATTTCAGCTGGAGTCTAGAAAGCTAAGCCCTAGAATAATATTTTATCTTGCTGCTGGAAATGGTGTAGCCTGTAATAGGCTTAGGCTAATCTACCTTGTCTAGTTTACCTGGTGTTTGAGCCAGTTTGCCTTAAGCTACATAAAGGTATCTCTATATCAGTCCGATGTTTGCAGCACAACGTGCTTAATTTTGGAATCCTCCACAGGCTTAACTAATTCAGTCTTGAACATCAGATAAGATGAAACATGAATGACTATTTTCGTAAAAACATTTCTGATTAAAAAATACAAATTTTTATTTCACACCTTTTGTGATGCTGGCCCAGCTACTCTTACAAAAAATACCTTGAAAGAGAACATTTTTTTTTTTAACCACAGAAGAACTTTCAGAAGCAAAAATACGAAAGAAAATCTTGACAGACAAAAAATGCGGACTCTTGATTAGAAATACTGTAATTTGATATCATGTCAATTATCATGTTACCCTGAGCAATCACTTGGAATACATCAAAATCTCCTTCCTTCCTTCCTTCCTTCCTTCCTTCCTTCCTTC